>JALGBA010003985.1:1172500-1217500 GCA_023970755.1 Azemiops feae
TAACAAAAATATAGAAGGTTCTTATTAGGAAGAAGCAATGCTTTATTTCTGGTTCAACATTCTATTTTAAAAATTCCATCTAGGAGTAAAGCAGTTCTATCTTTCAGGAAAAACTGGATGGAACCATGCATGACACGAGTAAGACATTTAAATAAATGAAAATGTGAAAATGGGCAACCTTGTTAAACAAACACCTTTATTATTAAGAGTAGGCAGATATGCCAAATGGAGATGCAGATAATAGATAGACAAAAGCCATTCCATGAATTTAAATTCAAGCATCATCTTTTCATGGAAAAAGACCAATTGTATGCTGGCTTTCCTATAAGGATACTGGAGTCATCCACTTGGATCAGTAGTGCAAAGCATAACTTGCACATGCCAGAGAATAAGGCTCTTGGACCTCAAAATAGAAGTTACATTTAAATTGATTAGGGGAATTAGAGTTCAAGAAGAGATAATTTCCTATGCAAGTATTCCTGTCTAAATATATACACTTTTAGGGGGTTACTTTCAGTTTTTTGACTCCTGGCAAATTGCATGGATTAGTCACTGCAGTTTTCTTGGCAATGTTTTTTGAAAGCAGTTTGCCATTGCCTCTCTTCCTAGGGACGAAAAACTGATTGGCCCAAAGCTAATTAACTGGTTTCATATCTAAGATGGGACTAGAATTCAAGGTTTCCCAGTTTCTAGCACGATGCCTTAACCACTGCACTAGACTGGATCTTTGAATATTTGCATGCTCTAATTCAAAGAAAAAGTATTGACAAAGGGAGGAGTAAGAAAGAGAGACACAGGTTCAGAATGTAAGAGTCATATAATCAAAGAATTGTGTTTATTTGGCAAAGTCCATAAAAAGCTGAAAGTATATGATCTAGTTTGCAGTTATGTAAAGAACATTACAGAAGATATGTTTAACAAGGAGTTGTAGTTCACTAGATTTTGTGAAGATGCTTCATACCTTTCTCCAGCTGATTCTGAAATATAATTCTAGATACACTTATTTGTAACAAACGATGGTTATTATAGAATAAACATTACAGTATTTTCAGAAGTCTGTTACTGGAGGATATTGATATCTATCTGAAGTCACAGAGGAAAGATTACTTAGGTGGAAGGAGAGTGAATCTTTCAATAATCTTAAAATTATAGTCAACAATGAGCTGCATTGACAAAAGTTTATATATGCAGAGAAAATGGCTAAATAGTAAGAAACTTGAAAACAGAAAGCATATTAGAAAATAAACTAGTAATGTATCTTAACATGCCTAAATACACCATGAATTGGCAAACTGGAATTAGAATTTTAAATGCCAATAGGTAGATGAACAGGATTTTCTCTTTTTTTTCATTTGTTTAATATTGCAAGATCCCTTTCCAACTTACAAACTGGGATACTTGAGGTTGCATACAAAGTTCAAAAGCTAACACGATTTGCAAAACAATTCAAAATCTGTATGTTTTGCTGTGTGTATGTTTATGGACGGAGATATTTCCTTAAAAGACTCAGTTTGCATTAAATAGCCATACATATTTAAATGAGTCTTTATTGAGTATGGACGACTTAAAGATATAAAGGCATCAGAATAAATTACAGCTATTCCATCCAGAACACGAAGCTAGAATGAGTCAATATTTATTATTTACATTATAAGCGTCTTTATTAATTGCTCTCTCTCTCTCTATTTTTCTATTACTATAACATTTGGCTCATTTCTGTACCAGATGAGACACTCACCAATCTACAACATTTCTGAAATTTTTGTTTAATTATTTGGCTTCATTATTCTCGTCTTTCATATCAGCTGATTACTTTATTGCAAAACTTGTGACAGTGATTTTTGTGTGGGCAACAATGTGCAATTTTATTGGTACTGATGGTAATAACTTCAGACTGCAAAGCTGCTTGCCAGCTTGTTCTCACATTGCATCTACAGTTGGGTAGGATGGAATGGAATGAATGCTGTAAATTCAGGAAATAAAATATGTTGAACATTGTGGACCAGCCTGAATTCCATCCATTTATTTTTGAGATCCTATTTGCACTTCCAGTTGTGAATAACTCCAAGTGTTTCCTTAACTTTTAGCAAAGAATTGCATTAGGATAACATTTGGAATGACAAATGAGGCAGAGAACTAAATAAATCTTCTTCCACATAACTCTGCAAAAAGATAAAGTCTGCTCAGAGTTTCACCATTGTCCCTTTCTTTCACATCTTTGAATATAATCTTAGGAAAATGACAGTGCAATTTATATGCATATTCATTAGTAAGACATATTGATATTGTGTTTATTTCCAAGCAAACAGACATGAACTTATACTTGCATTGTGATAGCATAGCAGAGGCTTCACAATACTGTACCACCATGGGAAAATATTTTCTGATACAAAAACTATATACACTGGAATTTGGAAGAAGGTAGAAACAATGTTTCTAATGTAAAGCAAGACCAGCTCCTCCTGTTTCTAAGTCAAAGGAAAAAACGGCAAAATGCTTGAAAAGTCAAAGAGCTTAGAATTTTCCACTGTCTGAAGAAGAAGAAGAAAGGAAAGAGAGAAGCGAAAAGAAGAAGAATACAGTGGGCTGATATCCAGGAAAGTTTTCTGTTGTCTATCCAAAATACTTTGACTCTATGAACTCACCTATATGCATTGTTGCAATAAATACAGAGAATGGCATTAAAGAAATAAAGTATGCTTTATAACATTATTTTATCAATGTATCCATAGAGTAGAACTGTGTTTGAAATAAACAATGGTTTAGAAACCAATTTGGATGACAAACGTAGGTAGCCTAATGGCACATCAAGTATGTTTCTCAATGCAAGTCTTCTCACCAGTTGACTGGAAAGCCAAATAACATCCGCATGACATTAGCAAATTTCTCCCTGCCTTGAATTAATGTCAATAATATACAAAGAAATAAGTACACTAGCCTAAAGTACAGTATCACAAGTATATGTTTAGATCCTTGAATAATTGTCCTGTTCTCTTTGCCAGTTCTCTTAATGATAATCTAACAACTCATTAGGATGAAGAATCACAGAATATCACAGAAATTATTTTAAAAAGTGGAGAAAAGTAATAGCTATTGTGATAAATTTCAAATTAAGTCTTCAAAATACTGCTCAGAAATAGAAAGAAAATTTGCTTATGTTTAGACTTTTTGTATGACAGATATGCTGTACGATTAAACACTGATTCACTTAACAGTATGTTAGATTCTGAGGCACTCAGTCTTTGGTATCTGCTAAGCCAGCTATCAGAATATTTCTTACAGTACCCAGATAGGTTTAACCCATGCAGGCTGACTTCAGTATGGATTGTTACATGGAAAAACAGCTGTAGAGAAATCAGTCCTAATTCTATAAAGATATAGGACTTCATTGTTTTACAGCCAGGCTGTCATCCTATGGGTCACTTGATCATTTGCAAGTGCTTCTTCCTGGCTCTGGAAGAGTGTAATAAACCACGTTACCCACCCATACACACAAACAAATGTAAAGGCATTTGTCATTTTGAATAACGTGAGATGATTCCACATACATCTTTTGTCCTTTAGTATAGATTTCTTGAAATATTTTATCCAGCTAAATGTCTGTGGTCCCAAACTCCTAATTTAAAAATGTTGATAAATGAAGTATCTCTTTAGCTAATAAATGAAGTATCTCTTTAGTTATCCTTTGTCAGCAACATTCATTTTAATGGAAAGTGAGTTTACAGGGTTACATGATTGAACTACTGAGCCAAGTCAGTGTTGGCAAATGATGGGCTAAATTATTGATGTTACACACTAATGAATTCTGATGAGAAATAAAACACAGACATTACGTTTCAAGTGGTTCATAATTATTTTTGTACTTTAAAAGCAATTTTATTCTTTTGCCAAATCATACCAGTCTGTAAAACAAAAACATTGCTAGTGATTATAGCTAGAATTAGCGAATGTGCGGCAAAAATGCTTCTCTACAGTGCCCCATGGATACTTTACTCACATGAGGCTTTTCATTTCCTTCTCACTTCTGAGAAAAGATAATTAAATTAAATGATGAAATTTTAAACCTTTAAATAAGACAATCTTCTTTGCAGCCATGATTAAGAGTTCAGTAGGTATGTTTATAATCAATGATACAGCAGCATGGATAATGGAGTTGTGTTAAATGACCATAATTAAATCAGGAAGTAACAAAAGCAAGGAAGCTTCTTAAAGTTCTGATCCAGCATGATATTTTACGAGAGGAGCTCAAAATTAAATATAAGATGGGTTAGCGTTAATCAGACAAAATGGACTAATGTCGCACACAGTCTTAACATCTTTCAAAATGCTTAATAATGGCATAAAATAAATTGTTCATTCAGCATTGTTTTAAATGTAAATTGTACAGTCATGAAAATATGACCTAGATCATCAGTAGTATCACAGTATTGACGGTGATGCACAGCATGTTTTTAAAAAAGATATTATGTATCACAAGCCCTGAGCCCTTATGCCATTAAACACATCATTTTCAACATCTGCCAGAGAGGTTTTATACACATTTCTGGAATAACTGCAAATTCTAAGACTGATGTGGTCTATTCAGAAGTAACTATCTTTCTCTCACAAATAAAGTTTATCACACTGAGAATGAACTGTATACCTCTGCAGTGCATACTTGTGCTTGCCCTCCTTCTCCTTTCATGCATTATATTTCAGCAAATGTGTCAGCATTTATTAAACCAAAAATTCCTATTATGTCCAAACAATGGAGTATAGTGTAAGAGCTCTCTTTAAACTGTAGTATTACATCATAGATAGCTACTCTGGTTTGGAGGAAGCCATGAATGATTAATCTATTATATTTTTATCCTGCATATATGTGTATGTGTATATGTAGATAGATGTAGATGTAGATGATGTAGATGTACTGTAGATGTAGATAGACAGACTTGTATAATGCATGAGCCAAAAAGAGGGCTGTGAAACTATCTACAGACCCCTGACATCCTGGAAATAATCTATTTCAACTTCTTCCCTCAAGATGACGCTATAGGGCATTGCACGCCAAAACAACCAGACACAAAGTTTCCGCCCCATGCTATCACTCTGTGAAACAACTAATTCCCACAACACTGTCCATGCCTTGGGATGTCAAACCACCTAGTAGGGCTGTATTACTTATCTTTCTCATCTGTCCTATTATCTATTTCCTTAGATTCTTATGACTACAACTTGTTGTTGTATATCATGATTTATGTTGATTTCTTTTATTTAGTATCCTATTATGATTTATGTTGATTGCTTTAGTATCCTATGATACATTTGCTCAGGATTGAAATGAGGGGTCCTTGGTGCCGTCTGAGCTTGGAGCACTGGTGGTGTTACCTAGGTAATGAAATAACCAAGCTCAGACAGCACCAAGCACCTACACACACACACACACACACACACACACACACAAAGTTATTTTTATTCATACTTGGATATCTATAAGTAGGTTTATTTCAAGAAAAAACAAAGGTTGATATAATCTATTTGAGGCATTCCAAATTCCCACTTCAGAGACTTGAAGAATTGCTTTGCATAGATGATACATCTGAGGCTCTTTTGAACTGAAGTGATTGAACTATTAGTTTTCTGGCATGCTGGGTTCACACTAATCTAAACAGATCTAGCATAAGTGGATATGGGTCATTTAAAGAATAAAAGGATTGCATTCAGACTCTAAATAGAAACAAATACAAAACAGAATATGATGTTAACATAACCATGATCTAGGGAAACAGCCAACTAATTAAGATCAAGCTATGTATAGCCTGATAAAGAGTAGCGATGCTAAGAAAACTGGAATGCAAGTCAATAATATACTAAAAAAAAAACACAATCCAGCAGATCAGTTGAAGGAAGCCAGAACAAGGAAGAGCTAGGAATGGACAGTTTTCAGTAAAGACACCCTAGCATAGCGGCCCCCAACCTTTTGGGCACCAGGGACTGGCTCCGTGGACAGAGGTTTTTCTGCATACCAGAGAGTGTGTGGTTTTGTGTGCTGCCTGCATCCAATGGATGGGGCTTCACTTGTTTGCGCGGCCCAGTTTCTGGCATGCCATAGACCAGTGCCGTCCATAGACCAGGGGTTGAGGACTCCTGCCCTAGCAAATTATCCTAGCTAATTTAGTCAAGTAATAGCAATATTTCAGAAAACATTGGAAAGAAGACTGGAATTTCATGAAGCAGACAATTTTTACAATCTTGCTTCTAGTCTTGTTTTGCAGCCAAATCACCCATTATTGCTCTGATAGATAACCTCTTGTAAGAGAGAGATGGGGGAAGGACTCAAATCAGATGAGATAAAATATTTATTACAATGTAATGGGAATGTGACTATTGATTCTGCTTGATCTCTCAGCAGAATTTGATCCAATTAACCAGGGTAAAACATGTTTTTGAACTGGAAGTTGGGAAAACATTTGTCCATTCCAGTGGTCCTCAACTAAGTAATTTAGTAGCAGTCATCACAAATTATATCCTTGAGAACCATCATTTTCTATTTATAAAATCTTTAGTAAACTGAGAACTGCTGTGTTAATAGTCATAGAACAATATCCTACAATTAACAGCATAGGTTAACCTTAAAATCAATAAAGATCTGTTGAAGAGATATATCTTAATGATTTTTATGTTAGTGATGGTATAACTATATGGGTGGATGGGTGGGTGGGTGGGTGGATGAGAAAGAGCCTGAGGTAGGAAGTCATTAGCAACAATTTATTTAGTGAACCTTGGTTTTTCATTCTTGAGGAGGAGATGGATGAGACTGGATAGTTCCCTGTGTTAATTAATACAACATATACCTGGATATGAGCATGCAAGCTATCCTCGGTTAAGCCCTAACTTTTGCTTATTCATTCTCTTGTAATTATTAGGGCCTAATTAACTTCTCCCTCCAATTTCATGTAAAGCTCAAAATTAAACTGGTAGCTGTAATTTTGTTAGGGAAAAACTTTACTGTGCCTTTTAATTTCTTTTTTCTCCATTGAGTTTCCTGTTAAAAGTTATTTTTCAAATGGTTTTCCCTTTTAAGGAAATAAATAGGGTGGCTGTTGAGAACTAAACAGTACAGGAGGTAATTGGTATTAGTGGAAAATCTATCCGAAGGAAAGAAGTTCTTGCTTCTGTGGCTACTTTGTATCAGAGGAAGAAATTAAAAACTAGAGATGATTGACAGTCATTCAGTATGCAATATGCTGGTTTGAATGTTAAGTATCATATTGGCTTAGAGTGGCATATGGGATAGAGCAGAGGTCCCCAACCTTTTGGGCACCAGGGACCGGTTCCGTGGAGAAGTTTTTCCGCAGACCGGAGAATGCGTGGGTTTGTGTGCTGCCTGCATCCCACGGATAGGGATTTGCTTGTTTGTGCAGACCGGTTGCTGGCATGCCGCGGACCGACCGGTCCATGGACCGGGGGTTAGGGACCCCTGGGATAGAGGACATTAATACTTTTAATTCCTCTGTTTCTATTTTACTCCAGAAACTTCTCTGGTCCCATCAAAATCTCAAAGACAGATATGTAGTCTTAAAGAAATATTGTTATTTTCTGAAATAAAGGCATCTCTGTAAATATAAATATAAGGATTGTCAAATCATTTAGAGAAGCCCTTCACTCATGACAATGAGTATGTTCCTGAAGGTTCAGTATGGCACATCAGATGATCTGGGAAGGCTTTTAAGGTAAACCTAAATCTTTGGGAGACTTCACTTACCTTTCCACTTCCAAGAATCTCTCTGAATGATTTACATAGTCCTAAAAATGCCTGGAAAATCCATGAAAAAATTACTCCAAAGCCAAACAAGCATGATTAATCTTAGCTGTACTAAGTGGGAGTACAGCTGTAAGTAAATGCTATTTGTTATCTGTCTTTATATAAATAGGTAACCTAACTGGCACAAATCAAAAGTAAAAAAAATCAACAAGTTGTTTCCTATAGTAATAATACACAAAGAGGGGTTTATCATATTCTGAAATATTTTGGCAACCACTATAATTTTTAAATTGCAATGTCCCCTTTTTCTTTAAAAAATACTGTATATCCAGGAGTCATGTATTTCCCACTGAATTCATTCTTCATGCAATTCCAGTTTATTAAAGAAGTTAAAAATTTACATAACTCAGATGGGATATGATTTTAATGCTTCATCACACCACTCATGATTTGCTTTTTAAGCTAGATCAGAATGATCTTTTATCCTTTCTTCAGACACCTACCTTCAAAGCTAATATTTTCTGAACAGTCTCATGAGAGGCTGCCTGCAACTTCCCGAGCTTGGCTTGGTTATAGAAGGCTTGCAATTTGAAGTATTCCACCAATACCCTGTGCAGCTTCTTTTGCAGCTGAGAGAGCTAAAAGAGGAAAGGGGAAAAAATAAGTCAGAGTGGGAGAGGAAATTAATGGCAGTGTTCAAGAAGAATGATGGAGGGAAATATAGAAAGCAGTCAATAGCCCATTCTGCACTGTACGGACCTGACAGGAATTTCACAGTCTCTTGATTTTTCAACCCACTCATGTGCATTCATCAGAAACCAGTCACATCTGGCTGCCAGGATGGGGGGTTAATTTTCTCTAAATGCCTCAGCAGTTTTGTTCTAGCTGAGGCAAACTCTGTGACTGCAAAGCTGATGAGTAAAATATTTCTACTTCACCCAGTTTAACTCAAAACCGATAGCCTCGGGACATATTGAACCTTTCTTTAAAAAATAATCTTTTGAAGCATTTTGAATGGCACATCAGGTCAGGCCAAAGTTTAAAATGCAAGTTTAAGACTTTGATGGACACTGTGGCTCATTTTTCCTTGTAAAGCTTATCATAGCTTGGCAATGTGTGCTTCGGAGCATGACAAAACTAAAGAGAATTAACTTCACCATCAGCAGCTGAGGGAGAACAATAACAGGAAAGAAATTTCCAGACAGAACTCCCTATTAATCTACCTAGCTATAACCATGTGACAACAAAGCACCTAGCTGCACTAAATTGCAGTTAAGGCAGCAGCTGAAAGTGACACTACCTTATCTATATCTATCTGTCTAGATGTATACACATGCACATACAAGCTCAAACATTTGAATTTAAGAAGGACAGGTCTGGTTTTCACCTCTTGTAAGTATTTCATTGAAAAAGAATACTAAATGCAGCAGAAATTTGACAGCTGCTTTAGGGATATTATTCACATCGTATTCATTTTAACTGTTTTCACATTTGCAATAGAATAAATAAATATATCTTTGGGACAATAAATCTATCTATCTTATCTGTTTTATCTATCCATCCATCTATGGCTACAATAGGCCCAGAGTGACTTGGGTATTTAGGTCTCCCTGCCTGCCCCCAGTCATCAAACCAGTAGTTTCCTATTTCATTTGACAAATGTCTTTTGAAGTGGTGGAAACTTGCAAAGCAACTTAACTATATGGCACAATGATCTCTCCAAAGAAATTCCATTGAAGATGTCCTAGTCCCTGGGAGTGTCTTAAAGAATTGCTTGAATCCTGACAATATTTTTAGGAGTAAAAAATACTGGTAAACTGGAAAATAGTAATTGGTAAGCCTTATGATGCATAGTTTGTTTTTAATGACTTTTGCTACTTAGCTATGCTACAGTTGTATTAGAAAATCTCAGTCACCATCATCAGTGAATGACCTTTCTAAGCTTGCTTGTCAACCAGATTAAAACAATAGTATAATACTACTTTGGAAGTCTTCCAATTCATTGAGGTCAAAACCAGAATGAATGCATGAATAAAAATACTTTAATTACATAAAATAACATTCCTTGGCTGCCCGTATTCTTTTCCTTGTCAAAATCTTGCTTTCAAATTGTATTTATTACAATTAGAATAGAAAATAGGCAAAACTCATAGAATAACAGAGAAGCTTATAAAAATTAATGGCCTTTCACGTCTAAACAACCTGCAATATCTTTGGCTCTTATACAAAATACTGTCAGGAAAATAGGCATACTGAATTATGGTAATTTACAAGTAAATTGTGTTTCATAGTGTTCCATGTACTTCACATACCTTATGTCAATAATCAATATTTTTGTATAATTTTTTTTTATATCCAGTAAACAATGTTATAAAAGTTAAAAGTTGTGAAAAATAGAAATAGATATTGATTAACTAATTGTGACGTGTCAAAAATTACCATACCAGGTGTAATTGTCACACTAGGAATTGAATCAAATATGGTTGCGTTTTTCACACTGTAAGGCTTAGATAATTAGTACCACTTGCTTTCAAGGGCTAGGATCCAAAACATGTTAACATATGCAGGGATAAATATACTTCAAGTGGGATCAGATGGCCATGCAAGGAGGGGATACTGGGAGTTTAGTCCAACAGGTCTGGAGAACAGCAGATAAGAGTAAGTGCCATGAAATACTTTGGAAACTCTGTAAAGTTTTAAAAGCCCTTTCTGAGATATAAAGGGTTATATGTTCAGAGCAACAGTAGAAATTTTACTACAAACTCTTGATTACCCAAGTGTGTCTGATTCTAGTCAAACTGTCATAGGGAAAAATGATGGAAGATAAAGTCCTACAAAGAGCTCATGAACTGAAAGAAAAGGAAAATAAGGTAAAGATAGGAAGAGATAAATACAAAACTTAGCTAAAGATACAGAAAATGAAATACCTAGGATTGTGGAAATTAAAGATCTCTGCCTCACTGTTTACTTTCAGTTTGATGGATAGATAGATAAAAATATAAGAGAAATCCCCATGGAATCATCCAACTCAGGATTCATAGTAGAAACAGGCATGCACTGTTTGGGAATAATAACCCATACAATGCAAAATAAGATCCTTTTTGTCGACAATAGTTTTAACATAATAAAAAAGACAAGTAAAGAACATGCACAAAACTATCAATAGCATATTTAAAAGAGTATCAAATTCACAAAAGAAGAAGAGAACAATAACAGACTATCTTTCCTAGATATTCTCATCAGCAGAGAACGCAATGGAAGACTTCAGACTTGGGTATATTAAAAAAAAATCACATTGACACGTACAAAACAATGCTACAATACAGAGTGACAATTCTATTGCCTACAAAGAAACAATCAGCTCTACAAATGGTATTCAGATGAGCAAAAACATATTGCAGCAGCCCAGAGCTCGGTAGAGAGAAAATAGATTACCTTTACTGCATCCTTTAGTGCAATGGGTAACCACAGAACTTTAAAAAAAATGTGCCTTTTTATACAACCAGGTAAGGCACAACCATCACAATTCATGAAAAGAATAATAATTCCATACATCAAAAGTATCTTAGAAATCATCAGCAGATTAAGTGTAAGTATCAAGGGACAGCAGATTTAACCAATGCTGAATTATTATTAAACATTATTTATCAAATTTATATAGTCATCCATCTCACTGAAAAGGACTCTGGACAGTGCACAGCAGTCTGAATGCTTTGAGGAACAATTACAGGAAACAATGATCAAACATCACTAAATATCTTAAAATTTAAATGTTTTTATTTCAAGATTCAGATTCATTAAATAACGGAAGAAAGATTAAAAATGTAGTTTTGCTGAGTTTTTATAGTTTTTTAAGAAAAGATAGCAAGAATCTTCCCTGTTATGTACCCATCATATGAAAGTTGCTAATCAGGTTCTTGTTGAAGGAGTTGTGAACACACATTGACCACAGGATGCTTCCCACTTTGATTATTTAGAAAACAGCTTGACATAGCCCTCTTTCCATCCGATTCAATGCACAATCTGTATACAAATCTTAATTCAAATACTTACATTTCTCATTTACTAAATTGGAAACCAGCACAATGCCATATTTTGGGGTTTTTTTCAATTTGGCATATTCTAAGAATTAAGCCTCTTTTTCCCCCCACTCTCTATGTTAGAGATTTAATTAAATACACAACATGGGAAAACAAGTTTGTAGATGACTGTCTAGGTTTCTGTGCATGCGTGAATGTTTGACTTACTGTTATTCAGTAACAGATTTGGTTAGAAGGCAGTTCTAAAAACGAAGAGGAAAATGCAATTTTGGGGAAAAAACAAAGATTTAAGAACTGAATTTGTGATGCTGTGAATAACACAGGTCTAGAACAACTCGCCACGGGAAACTTGCCATGGCCAACTCGCCATGGAAAAACTCGCTGCAGGACAAGAGTTACATTAATATAGAAGAAATGGTAGTATAGAATCATTAAAGAAACGATGGGAGAACAAAGACATTTCTCTTATCTTCCCCTAAGTATATTCGTTCTTATTTTGGCTCATGGCCAGGAGCTTTTTCAGGACTTGTGATTAAATTAAAAATGATATTACATAATAACGTTCTTAGCTTCATCGAATATTTGACAACAATCAAATACTGTTAATAATAAGCAGAAAAACTGATACAACAGCTGCCAATATTATATGGATAACTAGCAGAAGTGTTAACCTGGAACATCTTTATTTTTATTTTTTCCAATTCTTTGCCAATAATAGTTTACCAGTAGTTAGTAAGTTATAGACCCTATCTAAATATATTCTATTTTTGAGTCTTTAAAAAATATCTAATAGAAATGCTTCTGATTAATGGATAAATTTCCTCAACATATTTTTACATTTCTACAATACCATTTTCTAATGTTGGAAAATGACAATTAAAAAAAACTGGTAAAATTATATCTCAGTTAGCATGAAAACTCACAATGTTAAGGAAAAAAATGAACTACTGTTTTATCACTATTGTATGTTTATGAAAAGCTGTAAATGGAAAGTTTACTTGAAGAGCAGCTCCTTCATTTGCTCACAATATCATGGTCCTTGAAGAAATTATTTCATAACCAATAGGTACAATTCTGAAGTTGCCATGGGTTTAAAAGATTTACTTATTATATGAGCTCTAAGAAACATCAATGCCATTAAATCTATTCAGGCTAAGGCTCAGAATATTTGGAACTGAAAGTCATATAAAAGGGAAGGGCACAGGTATAGCCACTGATTACCTATTTGTTAGTCGATGTTAGACAGTGGGGTAACTTTTGAAAGATTTGTTGAATTATGACAAAAGAATATATGTTTAGCCCTAGTTCAAATATTTATTTAAAAAGAAGTTTGCATTATATGGCAATTTTACAAATGTTAATGGAAAATCAGGGGGAAATCTGGATCCTTTCTTTTATTTGGAAATGAAACCAAATGGAGAATGGAATGGATAATGAAATTTAATTGGTGACTAATGTAATTTCATTTACGTTCAATCCTCCAAAGAAAATTCACCAGATTCCATTTTCACGGTCAACTAATTAGTCTGCGTTGAAGAGCAATCATCTATTTAATCAATTCATATTGTTAGGTACAAGAACATCCAAAATCAAAATGATAAACATCTCAAAGTAAAAAAAATTAATGCACTGTGATAGCTAATTTAGGGATGTGTACCATTACAAAATCAAAATGTGTTAGAAATGAAGAAGGATGCTGAAAATCAATAAGATATTGTAGTAATTAGCTGAACAAACATGATATTCAGCATTATCAAAATCATGTCAAAGCACAGGAAATGCCTTCTATTACAATTGTATTACAAATGTATAAACAAGTAAGGTTAAATTTAGCTAGAGCTTATATGACAATATAAATGTGATACATTCACAAAACTTAACCAGACAGTTCAGGCTCAATACATTTCTCTCTATTTTTGTAAAAAAAAAAAAATTCTTTAAGTTACTGAAAACCAGATGAACAATTTGAAGCCTGTGCATTCCCTTCCATTTCCCCATATTTGTGGGGCTCCCAGAGCAAAAAATTGGTGGCAGAATACTGAAAATAATGAGAATTAGAATGGTTTCCAACTAATTTTGGGGGGAAACAATTGAATAGGAATCTCAAAGTGCTGATAGGCAACAAGCCTATAACAATTAATAGATTCCCCTAACATCCAAAACAGAGGGGGAAATGGAATGTAGGGAATGATTATGTTGCTTTGTTTATTGTTTTATTGTTTTCTTTGTCTGTTATGGAGGAGCTCCTGCTGGGTCATCTGTTGGTATACATGAGTCTGACTTGCATTTGGACCCTTAGATAACAATGGGCAGTGTGTATACCTAAGAGTTTGGAGCAAATTAATACTTGGTCATCATTAAAAATAAAAAGGAAACTTGTGACTTAGAATTGATGAAGTAAAATAACAATACCCACAGGGATGCTGAGACAGCTGGAACTTTGAGAATTGGTCATAAGTATTGCAAGTTCAGTACTTTTGTAAGTTTGAAAAGTCGTTAAATGAGTAGTCATTAACCAAGGAGCAACTGTTTGTCTTCATGCAAGTAAGAATATTAACATTTATTTTATACAGGGCTATTTTTAAAAACTTTATCTGAGCCAGAAAAGACATCAAGATGGCTACTATATGATCACCAGTGACAGCATATTGCAGTAATTCTGCAGCAGCTTTACTCTTAGAACACGGGTGTCAAACTTGCCACGTCACGTGACGTGTCGCGACGTATCACAATTTTTTTCACATTGCTGGGGTGGGCACGGCCTCTGCATGATGCAACCGGCCAGCAGTTAGAAAAATTGATGCAGTGGTTAAAACACCAGACTAGGAACCAGGAGACTGTGAGTTCTAGTACCAATCTTAGGCCAGCTGGAGGCCTTGCACCAGAAACTCTCTCTCAGCTTAGGAAGCAAGCAATGGCAAACTACTTTTGAAAATCTTGCCAAGAATATTTCAGGTATGTTTCCAGGCAGTCACTAGGAATCAACACTAACTTGAATGCAGCCCCCTCCTCTGCAAATCAAACGTTAGTTTAAAACCCATCTTATCCTCATAGGTTCCTGCCACAGTATCCTGATTAAACATGATTGGTTGGGAAGAGAGTAAGAGGGTTCTCAATGAGTGAATCCAGACAGTGGTAAACTTTGTTTGGTGAAATCTATTTGGTTTCCTTTTTAATTTTGTGTAAAACTACTTAAAACTTCCTGTTCTGGTAAGTTTTTGTCTCACTAGACAGATTATTTTTGTTATGGTAGAGTAGACCCTTTTTTCCAAATGTTTTTAACTGTGGAATTTGTCTCTGTTTTTATTATGTTTATGTACTTGGTTTGTTGGAATATTTAACTGTAATTGTTATAAATTGCTCTGAGTAATGTAAGTATAGTGTAAGGATATAGTGCAACTTTTCTACATAAAACTATAATTTCACCAAAAGAAAAATGGAAAATGGAAAAGGACAGCAACTCATTCTTGGATGAACAGCTATAAATTTCAAACGAAGCAACTTGAGTTTTAAAGAGAGTATCAATAATCCTAACACTTACCAGCTGTCTTGAAATAACTAAAATAGCATTAGTTCAAGAAATAAATATCATTTACAGATGCCCAAGGATGCAGAATGACCTTAGCATAATATACTATCATGTCAATCCTACTTTGACATTCCAATATTTTGGGCTTGTGGATTTTTCTCTTGAGATAAAAGGAAATCTGGGTTTCTGGTATACAATCTAAACTCAGATTACACATTGTTTGAACCTGTGATAATGAAGATTAAAAAGAATAATTGAATTTGGCTAGTTCTATACAATTTTTCAGCAGGCTTTAATAGGCTTGATTTTACAACACTTTCCATAGGATTTAATATCTGTTCCAGTTGGTCTATATGGGATCTGGAAGGCATTCATAATGGGACTGTATTTGAGTTAACTTACATATTCTTATCAAAAACAAGCTAAAGGAAATTTTAATGTATTGCTATGATATCTTTCTGGGATCATGGTCCTGTCAATATATGTAGGATTGTTGAATGCAACAAATATTTCCCATTAGTAAGCTTATAGTGGATAGATGTAATGAATAGTATAGTAGTTAAGGCCTCAGGCTAGAAACTGGAAGACAGTGAGTTCTAATCCTGCCTTAGAACAAAGTCACTTGGATGACCTTAGATCAGTTACTTTCACTAAGCCATAGCAAGAAGATAATGGCAACCACTTCTGCAAAAATCTTGCCAAGAAAACTGCAGGGACTTGTCCAGGCAGTCTCTGAGAATCTGACACTACTGAACAGAAGGAAAAAATGAACGGGCTTTATTTTGTTTTCCTCTAAACCTGGTTTCTTCATTTTCACGCTGACTCAAAGTACAGCCAAGATATCATTGACGTTCATGGATTTGTGAGTATTTATGTAGGTTGAGGAAGTAAATAAAGTTGAGGGCTGGGGTCACTCTTACTGTGAGCTTAACTAAGTATTTAATCATTTATTTCTCTTCATCTTTAAACCAAAGAAAAGGTGACATACCTTGCAGAACTCTTCTGTGCTACATTAAAAAAAAGTCAAGGGATAACTTTAAGGTTAGCATACTATAAGGTTCTTTCTCAGACTAAAGATTTGCATAGCCTATAGGAGGTGGAGAAAAACATCAAATGATAACATTAATCACGACCAATCAAAAATATATTCCAACCTGCCTAGAATTAGTAACTCTCTATTTTTAAGTAGACATGGAATGGGGCAACACCAAAATATATGATAATCACTGTGGTGGCTTAAAGATATATTAATAAGAACTTGTATATAGTCCTAGAATTACAGAATTACAAAAAAAAGAGTTGGAAGGGACCTTCAAGGTCTTCTAGTCCAATGACCTGTTCAAGTAGGAGCCCTTATACCATTCTGAAAAAATGGCTTTCCAATCTCTTCTTAAAGCCTCCAGTGATGGTGCTCCCACAGAGGATGTTTTCCTTTTGTTTTGGCATTTTTTCAGTTGTGTGGATGCTAAATGTAACAGTGCCATAAACACAATTTCCTGTTGGTTCCAGAACACTTGTATTTCAGAACAATTCATACTGACTAGTTAGGATCAAATCTAATTGACCTCCTTTCTGGTCAATTTAAAGGCAAATTGTTCTAAGGAAGAGACATTAGGATATTTAGAAATCTGGTTTCTTTGTCATGATCTGAGCAGGAATGCATCTACTCTACTTGAAGTTATTAAAATAACATCCTTTTCATAGCTTCGTAATCTCTGCATACTGTATATGTATGCATGAATGACAGAATAGTTTGTATGTGCATGTGCATATACAGATGAAACATCAATTAATATTACATACAGGCAGTTATTTTACAGGCAACTTACAAATATTATTTTCTCAATTTTTTAGCTCTGTCTTTGGGGGGGGGTGTAGATTAGGATCCAGTGTAGTACATAGGTATGTCCAGTGTAACATACCTATGTACAAGTCCAGCCCATTTATTGCAGGGGAAAAAAATCTCCAACATTAGATTTAGTGGCAGATGGCTACCCTCTTTGAGAAGACAGGGAAAATAGGCAGTGAACAGATTTTATTTATAATATTTTTTCTAGTTAAAATTCCTTTTTTTAATAAGGCATCTTAAATTCAGTTTTATTTGTTTCAGATATAGAAATATACATTTTGATTGTTATACCAATAAATTGAATTAAGATCAATTTGTGAACCCTGAGGAGCATGTGGCATTCATAAGTGAGAGGATAAGTGAGAGATAATGGAGCAACAGGGGAAAAAATAGAATGTATGGGCTTGGATTTCCTTTGTTTTGAATGCCTAGTTCTACAATCTGAAGCAATAGCAATGTAAGAACCCAGTGGGACTTACTTCTAGGTAAATAACTGAAAGATCAATCTGTGAATCAAATATCCTCACGTATCTGAACAGATGTTTCTCAGTTTATGTTGAATGACACTGGAATAAAATTAAGACCTTCCTTCTTTCTACTTGCTGAATGCTCTACCAATAATTGGAAGATTAAATAGGTTTCATATTCTGTGTAAAACTGCTTTAATTTTGCAAACACTCTTTACCTGCAACTTAATCACACTGAAATGAATAGGACTTAACTTCTATGTAGATATCGGCAGGATTGTGCTGCATATTTATCAAACTGAACACTGGCATTTATTTATTTTTAAAAAGCCCTTAAACATGAGTGGCTTAAATGAGTTGAATGGGGCTTAGCATGCTGAATATATGTTACAAATTCAAACATTCAAGCATGAAAGTCCTTTCCTTAACTTGTTTTCAAGCTGCATCCTTTCTTTCTGCGATAAGTAAAGCAAAACTACAGAATCTGCAAGCATTTGCATTGAAGAGATGTTTTGCTTTGGTGATATAGTTAATGAGTCTAAAAATATTCAGTATAATAATTCTGTCAAAGCCCCTACAGTCCCTCAATGAGCAGAAGCCTGCAGGATTCCAATGGGGAGCCAAGTAATGAGCTCTCAGCACTCGCTTCCACACAGTCCAGGCGAAACATACTTGGGCCTCTATGGTTCCACATCATTAACAACATGAAACAAAGACACATGCTTGACTTTAATAAGTGACTAAAGTTGCTGGGTTATTAGGCTGTTACTGCACATAAACTCCATTTCAATATGACAAACCAGTTCCTTGGAAACAAAAGACGATGTATGGTAGGTGAGAGAGCATTTACAAAGAGCATTTCATATAATTTAATGTGTAAACAATTGAACTAGGGTTGAAAGATGACATCAAAAGTGATGAGTTTCTGACACAGATTCTCCTGAGTAGACTGCAAACTGTAGAGGTCATGCAACAGTCAGCCATCAAATTACAAGCACATACAGGTAGTCTACAGTTAACAACAGTAATTGGGACTGGAATTTCCATCGCTAAGCAATCAGATTGTAAAGCACAATATCATATGACCACATTGCTTAGTGATGGAAATCTCACTAATCCCCATTGCCCTTGTTAAGTGAAAACTTAACTTGGCCATTAATCAAGAACATCATGTGACTGCAACTTCCTGCTGGCTTCCAGCAAACAGTCAATAGGGAAGCTGGCTGCAAGTTGCAAGTCCTGGTGGCTCAAAAGCAGTCCAGAGAGCAAGTGAGTAGGTCAGTCAATCAGAATAAAGCTGGAAGGAACCTTGGAGATCTTCTAGTCCAACCCCCTGCTCAAGCAGGAGACCCTATACCATTTCAGACAAGTGACTGTCCAGTCTCTTCTTAAAAACTTCCAGTGATGAAGCACCCACAACTTCTGATGGTAAGCTGTTCCACTGATTAATTGTTCTCACTGTTAAGAAGTTTCTCCTTAGTTCCAGGTTGCTTCTCTCCTTGATTAGTTTCCATCCATTGTTTCTTGTCCTGCCCTCTGGTGCTTTGGAAAATAAGTTGACCTCCTCCTCTTTGTGGCAACCTCTCAAATACTGAAATACTGCTATCATGTCCCTACTAGTCCTTCTTTTCTCTAGACTAGCCAAACCCAAATCCTGAAACCATTCTTCATATGTTTTAGTCTCCAGGCTTTTAATCATCTTAGTTGGTCTTCTTTGCACTTTTTCCAATGTCTCAACATGTTGTGACTAAAACTGGATGCAGTATTCCAGGTGTGGTCTTACTAAGGCTTTGAGTAAAGTAAGAGGCTGCTGCAGAGAGTGCATATGGGCTGGGGAGAGTATGCTGTGGTGCAAGTGTGCTATGGAGCATGAGATCCCTGGGATTTCATATCCATAGCTGGGATCTTCAGGTGAAAAAGTGGTGGGAGCGACTTGCAGCCTTCCCTGCTAGCTTCTCTATTGACTTTACTTGCGGCTTGTGAGAAGCTGTCAAGGAAGGTCACTAGTGGCAATCACATGACTGCAAATGCTGCAAATTGCCAGTTGCTGAGCTCCTGGATCATGATCAATGGCCCAAAACTTGGAGGACTGGTCATATGTACCATTCATTCAGCGCCCCTGCAAATGAATGGTCGTTAATAGAGAACTACCTATATGGCTGAATTTTGTTTAGTATAAATATAAGACAGGAGTTGAATTACATGATTAACTCGATTGGTCAAAATAGGTCCATGCTATGTTTTTGAGTTCTGAGCAAAAGTCATAACAAAGCAAAGTTCGTTGCTACTTCCCTTCTGATAAATGGGTATAATACAATAGATTATTTTCATTTATTTTTCCTCTTCAAAATTAATAGTTTCTTAACTTAGCAAAAGTGAACATTTTCTTCTTATTCTTTTTAATTTAATTACTTTTAATTTTAGTACATTCAGTATGCAGTATATTTTGATTTTTATATTAATTCTAAAATATACTGCAACTAGATTTATTTATCAATGTTAGGCTCATTGTTTGATACATCTGCATTTGAAATCATGTAAAAGATTTTGAGGCTGTATCAAAATCACCACTCCACATATATAACTACTATAACTTCTAATAGAAGCCATTGGGTTTGATGCAAAACCTTTATTACTCTTCCCTCAAATATTTCTTTTGTTTTTCCTCTTCATATTACATTATTTTAATATATATAATATAAATATTATTATTTATATTATTTGTGTACAGTGGTATTTATAGAGGAGTTGACTTTGAAGTTTAGATAATTTGTAAATATATCAAAAATAAAAAAGTTTATGTTCATATTAACTTTGATTTCTAAAATGTTAATGTTGATATGCATAAGATTGCTGAATGGGCCATTGATAAACAAGTACAAAAATCATTACATTATTTGTTATATAATAAAGGTGTCTAAGCTTAATGCTGAGGTCTTCTTGTTTGTGCATATTAAAAAGAAAAACAAAAGACAAAACCAAAATAATAAAAAGAAATAAAAATGAAAAAGGCTACTTGATTTTTAATTTTCCTGTTTTTGTGCCCCTACCAATTTGCATATTTTAAGCATTTAGACCCTCTTAAAAAATCACACATTGTTTATGTTGAATAAATTGGAACTATTCCTGCTTGAATTTGGTTGAACTTCTGTTATGTATATATGTTGTTTTGCTACTGTTGCATATTCTACATGTTTAAGTTCTCTGATTAGATATTGTCAGAATCTTTCTTCCATTGATAGTCAATGTTTATTCTGGCTGCTGTGAGTGTGTATCTCAGTAAATTATTATATTTATTGTTGATATATTCTGGGATCTTATCTAGTAAAAAAAGTTATAATTTCATTTTGAACTTAATTTGCAAACTGTTCTGCATTGTACTGTGGATATCCTTCCATTACTCTTAAGGTTTTTTACATGTCCATCCCCTGTGGTAAAATGTTCCATTTGTTTCATGGCATTTCCAACATTTATTACCGTATGATTCATCTATCTTGGAGATTATTGATGGAGATGTGTACCATCTGTACAACATTTTCTACCAATTTTCTTTTAGATTGTTGCTTGGAATAAATTTTATAGATATGTAGCATAATTCTTTCCAATGTTATCTTCTGACAATAATGCATCCATTTTATCATACAGTTGTTTTATCTGTTTCTATGTCATATCTACATAAGATTAATAGATAGTATTGGTTTTATATAAGCTTTTCAAATTCTGTCATTTTTCTTAATGGCCATCCCTCATTCTAAGATCAGATTTTATCCTTCCAGGAATTTGTAAATATATCAATCATGGTGTATGTGTGTGTGTGTGTATTCCAGTGTTTACTGAATAATTCTGAATAATAAGGAATTCCACAGAAACATGGGATGTCATCCCTTTATACCAGTGGTGGCGAACCTATGGCACGGGTGCCAGAGGCGGCACTCAGAGCCCTCTCTGTGGGCACGCACACCGTCGCCCCAGTCCTAGGCCTTCAGCTGGGTTTTATAAAACCTTTTCGCTTTAGGCCTCCGCCGCCGTGTGCAAAAAAAAAAGTTTCAATCAGTCAATTTCAACTTCTCGCAGGAAAAAAAAAAGATCTTGCAAAGTTGGAATTGATTGATTGAACTTTTTAGTCCCACCCAATCTGCCGTTACCACCGCAGCCACGCCCAGCCAATGGGCCACGCCCAGCCAATGGGCCACGCCCAGCCAATGGGCCACACCCACCCGGCACTCGACGATGCATAAGTGGGTTTTGGGTTGCAGTTTGGGCACTCAGTCTCTAAAAGGTTCGCCATCACTGCTTTATACTATTGAATTTGTTTTTCTAAGAAAAAATTATCTTTGGGAATGTCCCTGCTAATGGCAGCAAACAATGAATTCTAGCTTTAGAAAAGAAAAAAAGCAATTGTTTTCATAGAATTGTTTTTTCCTAGTCTCTACATAAGAATAAAGCCCTGTGCTTTATGTAGATGATGACTACATGGATGATGACATACTCTTGCCTGCTTCCCCAAGATTACCCAGTTAGCTTCATGCCTAAAATGGGATTTGAACTGAAGGCCTCCCAGTTTCTACCCTGGCATCTTAACCACTACATGAAACTGATTTTTATTTTTTTGATATTTTATAATGTAATAATAATATTTAACATTTTACTTAACTTTTTAAAATAGTATTTAATATTTTTGTAGAATAATAAGTGTTTTCACAATGATATTCTCCTTGCTGACCACAGCATCCCATGGTATGATATTGTGTAACAGAAGCCTCTCAACAACTTTTACCATTCAAGTCAAGTACCTTATTACAACATATTTGAAATACATTCTGGTTCTAAATATAACTTTATCCCTGCTAATGGCTACTAGCTCCTTCTTAACAGTATAATAAGACCTCTCCTACAAGTTTTCCCTGGATTCCATTACATGTTATATTTCTAGTTTCTAGGTTTCTTTCTGATCCTGATTTTGGCCTACTCCCAGTGGTGGGATTCAAATATGTGAACAGCCGGTTCTCTGTGTGGATGCTGCTTCCGCAAGTCCATTCTGGGCCTGGGCAACAAAAAATTAGCTACTGATTCTGCTGAAGTGGTGCGAACCGGCTGAATCCCATCACTGCCTACTCCTCTTTTTCATTCCTGCTCCAGATGAAATTCAGACTGTCAATGATATCGTCCTGACATATTACAAACCAATTGCTCTCTATCTGTTCAGAAAATCTGAACATCAGTTAAACAATGGTCATTTTCTCAAAAACTGTAAATGTGGCAATTCTGAACTCATAGGTATTTTAGGAGGAAAAGTCCCTGCATTTCATGGCACTAATTGATAAATACCACAACTGATATTCAAATTCTCAAAATTCTGGTGTAGATAGCCTTACTTATTAAATTTATTAAAAATACAGAGTTTAATTTTTGGTATCATTATATGCTTGCATTTTTTTTATCCAAAGAATGCTATGAAAATCAGATGAGGAAAATGGCAGTAGTTAGCTGATATTGAATTATTGGTTTTCTTTTGAAAAATATCAGAATCAATATAGGCCAGAATGGATTCTACTAATTTTATGAAAATACTACTTGGAAATGATCTTTATTTTAAAAGGTTATTGTGTAACCATGAAGGTCCAATCGTTAAGGCGCCAGGATAGAAACCAGGAGACTGTGAATTCTAGTTTCACCTTAGGCATGAAAGCCAGCTGGGTGACTTTGGGCTAGTTGTTCTCCTTCAGCCAAAACCACCTCACAGGATAGGAAGGAATATTAAGTATATTTGCTCTTATTTCTAAAAAAAATAAAGGCAGGATATGAATAAACAAACAAATTCTGGTCAATCTTGATGGATCATTCAGGTAGAAAATATAATATATGTGAAAAATAAATTATATTCTTTCATACATTTTGGTTTAGGTAACCAACCAACCAACAACCAACAAGAAAGGTCAAGAATATCTCTTTAATTTTTAGCTGTAGTCAGATAGAGGGTGAGATTTTGGATTACTGCAATAAAAATAAATATACCAAGAGATCTTGCAGTTAGCAAGATTTTGGTCTACTTGTTAACTACACTGACAATGAAGAAATCAAGAAATGCACACAAAATCAAGATTATAGACTTAAATCTATATAACCAAACATCTTACATAATGTTCATCCCAGAAAGGCAAGTATTACAACGGGGTAATTGTCAAATATCATTATTTCTATATAAATAGCTGGCAGGCAATTTTAAATTTAGGAGTTCATGGATTAAGTAAACCAAACCAATGTTTTGGATGAAGTTTTCTTAATGTAATGCCTCTAAAAAGGGTTTTTTCCCCTTCAAAATAATCTAAAATAATTTAAATGTTGATCTATTGATTGATGATAAAAATTATAAAATGCTGATATTTTGTTTCAATTTATTTTTTAGTAAGTATATTGCTAAAAGAAATATCTTTGATTATCTTTCCATGCTCTCTTTTAATTATTCTAATCAATACAAATGTACTGGATTATTTTATAATCTTGCAAGAAAAACAGAAATGCACAATACAACACTGGTAAGACACTAAGTTTAAAACAATGGAAAATCAAAATAGATGAATTTATGCAAAGCTGACTCTTCAAACAAATGTCTTCTAGAGAAGATTCACAAAATGTTTCAACAGCAATAGCTGAGATGGACTCTGTGTTGTAATAATTTCGATACACTTGACTAATGCAGTTATTTTCAATGAGGTTGGCACAATGCCCATAGCTGTGAGCAAACAAATACAGCAAGATAACCAGTTTAGTATCTTCCATTAATGCAATATAATTTTGCTCTGTCCAGGGGTATTTCTTGGCCTCTTTCTTTTTTTATAAATTAGTAAAATATTTGAGTGCTTTTGTTAGACTTACCAGTGTATTTTATATAAAATGCTGGTGAAGCACAAACGTTTTAATCAAATTAGTATGCAACATAAGGCAGCTGTGTATTCAAATGGGTTTTTAAGCAATTTGGTTGTTTTCTTTATAATAACAGGAAAGAACATTTAGATTTTGAAGGTGACAGAGGCAATATTACCAGAATTAAACAATCTGAATTAGCTTTTTCATGAAATGTAATATGTTTTATGCTTTTAGATGGGACGCTCCAGTGCTTTCAGATGAGCCTTTCACTGTCACAGTCAATGGCCAGGAACAGAATAAGCTCTGGAGGTAGGATTATCCTCAAATTTAATTTTTTAAAAGGAGGCTAATGGCAAATGTTTCTAGCAAACTTTAGGTGCATCTGTGCTATAACTAGAGAACCAAGACAGCCTATTAAAAAAGAAAGAAGGCGGGTGTGATGGGGAGAAAGTTAGATATTTCCCTTAGTTTCAGATGGATATATAAAAGGGTTGTAATCTCTTCCTGCTTATCAAGAAATGAACAGCTTGCCTTGCATTCATATTTCTTGATAGACAAATGATACAAATAATCTATCTGCTAAAACATGTAGAAAATATTTAAAACTTTTATAAATTACTCCCACAGTAATATTTTGCTAATGTTGCATCTTCCATATATGTTGGATTGTACCTCCAACAACCTCTCCTATTACTAGGTTAGAGAAGGCTACTTTAAATACTACAAAAATCACAGAAACCTAGACTATTAAGTCTGGGTCATCAGAACACTCAGTTTTATGCATCAGTTTCTGTGCTCATTTCTTAAGAAAATGTATGGATAATCTCCATTGTTATTTTTGTTCATTGCTGGTAGCATACAATCTGCTGGCTCTTCCCAGCAGACAAAGCAATTTGGGCTGTATGTCTGTTTCAGTTCTCAGCGCATACCTAATGAGATACTTTTTAGTAGTAAGCTACAGACCTTAATATTAAATAGACAAATCAGTAACACATCAAATATTATAATATATTAATATGAAGCTGCACATTTGGATGAAGAACAAAGGAACTCCAGTTTTAGAGGTTTATTCTGTAGATGAGAAACAAGATTTTTTTATTCAGGGCATCACTTTATGATGTATTTATTTGTGTTGCCTTTTTTAGAGTTCCAAATTTGTGGAGCCCTAACAAAATTCTGTGCCCTTTCAGATCAAAGTAGGCAGAAAAATCACACCCTGAGGGACTTTGGACCAGTTACTCTCTCTCAGTCCAACTCACCTCACAGCGTTTTTTTGTGGGGAAAACAGGAGGAGGAAGAAGTATTGGTATGTTTACTGCCTTGAGTTGTATATAAAAAGAAGGCGGGATAAAATCTTTTTTGACAGGATAACATTGCTTTATCTCTTAACAATTTATTACATGTAATATAATTAAAAACACAAATAAAGATAAATAATTGAGAAAAATAATTGGCACTTCTACTTCTTAAGAACATCCAGGATGCATTGGAATACATATCCCAAATTTTAATGGACATACAAGATGAAAATGTGGAGAGCTGCAGTCCAATAATTCTAATTGAAGCATAGTAAATTGTACTGCCTGGTGCTTTCTTAGAAGAATCTGGGACCTTCCTCTTATAAAGCATTTATAAGCTTTATAAGACCCTTGTTTATAACACATAATAACTCTTCTAGCATAACTTATTTACTCTCTCGCATAGACTTTTTCTACATATTTGGAAGCAAGATGTACAAAATTACACTATATACACTGCTATACTATCATCAATCACGCAGTGCATAAACGATATCGTCATCATCATCACCAACATCATATATTAAACTTTTCCTGACAGACCGTTATGAATTATTTGTACATTTTAACAGTTGTTAGGAAGTTTATGATTATCCATTTCAGAGCTGCTTGTCCACTGAAGTATATATTTTAATCAAAGGCTAACTAGAACAATACATTTTATGTATTTCAACAGTTTAAAATATCAGCCATCAATCGCATCTGAGAAATGTCCATATAGTTCTGTACTTTTGAGGTATATTTGTGCTAATGGAATAAACATTCCAAAAATTTAAACAAATACTAGTCCTAATCCCTGGACACTAATCCCTGGACACCTGAAGAGATTGCTTTTGCTGCTGATTCAAATAATGTAAATAGAACAACAAGAATTCCCAAGGTGAATGCATACCTTTGTCCATTATGGACAAAACCCAGTTTTTTAATTCAGTTATCAATTAATTGAGAATACAAATGTTATGTTCTGAGTTCAATACTAACCATGAGATATTATCTAGCTAAAATTAATGCCAAAATCCTAATACTGAACTAACAAAATTAATTAATTAAAAATTAATTTGATTATGTCTGTCTTATTACATAATCCTTGTTTAGTGATCACAATTGGGACTGGAAATTCAGTTGTTAAATGAACTGGTCACTAAGTGAAACCATGAATGTGCTTATGATCTTTCTTTAGCTTTCCTTTGCTTTACAGACCTCTGAAGGTCGTAACTGCAAGAATAGATTGCAAAGTTACTTTTTTATCATTATCATTAACTTTGAACAGTCACTAAATGAGGCAGTTGCTGATCAAGGACTATTTATTTAACTGTGCAGGTCCACCTGTATTGAAGGATAGCAATACTGTGAATTTGGGAAAGAGTGAACCTGAGAGTAATTTTCTCTTTGAGGATACATGTCACTGTGATGAATATGTGCAGTACAGCAACTACAAAAATCATTACTGTGTTACTCCCACAAAATTGATTTTCCATTGCTGTTGTAACTCACTTATTAACACAAATCTCAAGAAAAATACATCTCTTAATAGAAGCAGTATATAATCAACTATTTTTCTTGTTCTAATGTAAACAATACAAATATTCTTTATTTGAGGATGTTTTTGTAGTTCCCCTAGACCAGGGGTGTCAAACTCGCAATGTCACGTGACATATAGCGACTTTTTTGCCATTGCCAGCAATGGGGTGGTCGCTGTTTCGCTATGATGCATCCGGCCCGTGGGCCGGCAGTTTGACATCCCTGCCCTAGACTACCAAAGCCTTTTTCAAATAATTTTGTGATTATTCAATTTAGATCCTATTTGATTTATGTAGCCTATATCCTATAACAAGAAGGCACATTAAGCCTGGATAACTTTTTAAATTTTTTACTAGTTTTCCATAATTTCTTAAAGCCAATCATAAGAATATAAAATAATATTGTATTATAAATATACCATAAATGATGAAACTATGAAGCTTGTAATACACACACACATACACACTGTATACTATATATTTTATGTATATTACATGAAAAATAAGTATGTTGTAGGAGGGAAATTGCATTAGTTAGGCAAAGCAATATTCCCCTCCCTACATTACCTTCCCTGAACTGAACAATAAATATCAGTTCAGCCATAAAATATTCTGAAGACCAAAGAATGTTGGTGAGATTGGTGAGGTGAGGAAGATCTCTGGCAAAGCCATGAAAATAACTCCATAGAAGGTAATTATATTTATATAATACTGGCTTTATCTTCTCAAATATACTATTGTTTTTTGCATCTCTAACGATTATCTCATAGAATTCACTTTCATCAATCATATGTATATCTAATCATACTGGAAAACTGTTAATTTATATAACTCTATAGTTGTTGCATTCCATCCCTTTTAGGTTTACTTTTCATGCCTCTGGAACAATAATATACAATTTTGTTTCAAAGAAAGTGTGTGACTGGTTCCCCTTATTAAAGAACTTTATGAAGAAATTTCTCCAATGATAACTTCCCTAATTATTATATAAAGCCACAGATGTGATGGATAATTTTAGTAGAAATTTTGTTTATATGTTTTTTAACTTCTGTGTTATAGTTCCGAAGGAAGATGCTTTTCAAAGAATTCTGAGGCTTTGTTTCCCTTTTAGAATCTTTATTTTGCAAACATAGCTTCAGCATATACAAAGCGGATGCCAGAATCTGAATTTCTCTGGCTTGCGTCTATCTTATCTTGCTAAACTCCTCCCTTACTTTACAGTCATGAGTCACCTCTTCCAATTAGGCTGGAGGCCAAAGATTCACTTCCGTTCCTTTCCCGCGCTTTCCTCTTAAATCTCCTCCCTTTCTATGTCATCTGAGTTAACTCTAAAAATACCAGACAGTACTGCATATCTTGTCAATGCAATAATATCCTATATTAACAGCATTGACATCCGGCCCCCCTTACAAAAAGGACAGATCCTGTAATGTAAACAAAAGCATATATTAATGACTAGTTTTCGGTTTGTTGGGGTGTTTCGTATGAAACCTTTTGACGAGCCTGTCAGCTTTCACCTCACTGGATTTCACCCAAGTGGCTTCAGACAACGGGTATCCCTTCCATTGTACTAGGTACTGCAATTTCCCTTTAAAAATTCTAGAATCAAGAATATGTTTCACTTCATAATGGGTCTGCCCCGCAACTACGAGGGGCCCAGGTGCTTTCTTCGGGGGAGGTCTTAAAGTGGAGCCCCGATAAGGTTTTAACAAGCTACTGTGGAAGACAGGGTGAATTTTACCCGAAAGTCTCAGTTTTACGGTGACCGGATTGATGATCTTTACGATAGGAAAAGGCCCTAAGAATTTTGGTCCTAATTTCTTGCTGGGTAATTTGAGGCGTAAATATTTGGTTGACAGATAAACCTTTTCCCCAACCTGGAACATTCTTTGGGGAGCCCTCTTTTTGTCAGCTTGCTTTTTATAGGTTTCAAAAGTCTTTTTTAAAGCAGCTTTTGTGTTTCTCCAAACTTCCTCCCATCCCCTCACCCATTGGTCAAGTATCTGGGAAGCGGTTGGCACTTGGGGATATTCAGGAATTGGACCGAACTCCTTGCCTTGGCTACTCTGAAAGGTGTGTAGCCGGTGCTGCTGTGCACAGAATTGTTGTACGCCACCTCTGCAAAAGGGAGGAGGTCAGTCCAGTTCGTCTGTTGATAGGACACGTAGCATCTGAGATATTGCTCCACCATTTTGTTAGCGGCTTCTGCAGCTCCGTTGGTGGCCGGATGAAAAGCAGATGATAAGCCTTGAGATGATCCAATTAATTTAAGAAAACTCCTCCAAAACTTTGCTGTGAACTGCACCCCTCTGTCTGAGATTATTCGCTTAGGGGCGCCGTGCAGTCGGTAGATATGTTTCAGGAACAATTTAGTCAGTCGTTGAGCGGATGGGAGCCCTTTGCAGGCAATGAAATGAGCCTGCTTCGAAAACAGGTCTATTACAGTCCAGATGACAGTATTTCCTCTACTTTCAGGTAGGTCTACGATAACGTCCATAGCTATTTCTTCCCAGGGTTGGGAAGGGTCTGCCACCGGCTGCAGTAATCCAGGGGTTTTTCCCAGTATTTCCCGGTATTTTCATTGTGGCACATACAGTACAACTCTTCATATAGTTTTCCACATCTCGTTTCAGTCCCGGCCACCAAAATTGCCGGCGGGTGAGATGTAGTGTTTTTAGATATCCAAAGTGTCCAGCCTGCTTTACATCATGGCTGTGTTTGAGAGCATTGAGACGGAGAGATTTGGGCAAATACAGTTTCCCCCCTTTGTAAGCCAAACCACCCCGGCATGTTAAGGAGGTTTGATTATCTTTGAACCATTGATCAGTGAGGAGCTCTCGTTTTATTTTCTTTGCTCCAGGGTCATCCGGATTAGGGACCCTGCGAGGCGTGATTTGTGCAGCAGGTCAGATTCTGGCATGATGTTATGGTTCCGAAGGAAGATGCTTTTCAAAGAATTCTGAGGCTTTGTTTCCCTTTTAGAATCTTTATTTTGCAAACATAGCTTCAGCACATACAAAGCGGATGCCAGAATCTGAATTTCTCTGGCTTGCGTCTATCTTATCTTGCTAAACTCCTCCCTTACTTTACAGTCATGAGTCACCTCTTCCAATTAGGCTGGAGGCCAAAGATTCACTTCCGTTCCTTTCCCGCGCTTTCCTCTTAAATCTCCTCCCTTTCTATGTCATCTGAGTTAACTCTAAAAATACCAGACAGTACTGCATATCTTGTCAATGCAATAATATCCTATATTAACAGCGCTGACATTCTGGTTCTCTTCTCTTCCCTCCCCCTCCTCTCCTCCCTTCTCTCCCCTCTCCTCTTCCATTCTCTCTCTCTCTCTCTCTCTCTCTCTCTCTCTCTCTCTCTCCCTCTCTCTCTCTCTCTATCTATCTATCTATCTATCTCTACTTGATAATATGTCATACACATGCAATCTGATCTTTGACAGCTCTTTTTTTTTAAGTTTTTAAGAAATTTATGAGCTGATACTATGACATGATGGAGGCCAAGCACAGAATGACTTCTAATGTGGCCTTTTCAAATAGCCAGAGATGTTCAGCAAAAGATTCTCATATTTATATTGTTTTGAGGTTTTGAAGTAATGTGAAAAGAATGTAGACGTTTAGAGTAACAGAGGACCACTTAAGCAATTTGGCAATCCATATTTCTCCAGACTGATGACTGAACATTGTGCTTTACATTAATACTGTATTAGGCTGGTCAGTGTTGAGTACATCTGAAACAACTGACAAAACAATATATTTATAGAGAAAGAACAGTAGCATGTGAGTGGGGAACTTAAATCTTCCCAAACTGATTTTCCCATGTTTTCCTACAACCATGCGTACAACAAACAATACTGCTTATAACTTGCAGTGCTTTTTTTGTAAAACAAAAAGGTGCCGGAACTCACACATGTCATACAACCCACCTTGCCTACCCTACAAGGTTCCATCCAAAAAAGGTGCCGGAACTCCGCTCTGAGCGTTCTATGAGAAAAAAAGCCCTGCTTATAAGGCTAAAATGTGTGTTAGTATTAGTTGCTAATCAAGATATGAATGCACTATCTATGCACAAAATCTTTGTTTCTAAGGCTAAGGAAGGACACTACAATACAAGGACACCACAATATCCATGAATGATGGTATTGAATTACATTGAGAAGTCTAAAAAAACCAAGAGGAGTATGCTCCCCCATCTGTTCCTGAGAAAGATTATCTACAAAAGCAATGAATGCAATTTTTATCCCCTCACTGGGCCCAAATTCAGATTGGAAAGAATCCAGATAATCTCCTCTAGAATCTTTAGTAGCTGATTCCCTAGCACATTCTCAACAAACTCATAAAAGTGGAAAGTTGCAGACTGGGTAAAAATGATAATAAACCACCATTTCAGGAAGAACGTCTATAAGAAAGATTGCCCCTCCTGATCTCAGGCAACAACAACAGATATTTGAGAATGGAATAATTGATTCCTAGAGATCTACAAATACATAATGTATTAGATTCTCTATCTTGCACCAGGCTTCAGTCTAGGAAACCAATTTGGGATAACATATCACAGTCTTATGATCTAGATGAAGAATAGCGATCAAACAGGTGACCCTTAATAACCATAACCAAAAAGATCATGTAGATCCAACAAAAATGCTTCCAGGAATATACATGCCCCCCAAAATATGGAACCACCTGAATAGAATCAGAACAGGCCATGCCAGAACTAGGACAAAGCTCTTTAAGTGGGGAATGGCCACAATGTGACTGTGGTGCACCGGAACAAACAACAACACATATAGTTTGAGAATGTCTCCTCAGGAAATTTCCAGGCACCTGGGATGATCTCATTGCAGCCACACCAGAAGCATTTAGATGGGTAGCTTCCTTAGATATTGAATTATAGCATCTATCCTGATTCTATGGTATTATATTATGGTGATTTTATCATGATTTCACCTAATTCAAAAAAAATTCTTATCTATTGTCCACATACTTTACACAGATATATTTGCTGATGCTTTATTTAAACATATTTGTGTTTGTATATATAATGTGGTTTATTGGTGTTGTATATCAGTGATTGCATGATCTCTGTAGATGCCATATGCTAAACAAATAAGCAAAACATTCAAAATTTGATTTTAGGAGTTCAACAGGAATCAGATACCCTCTGATAGCTTTATCATTTTGCAAAGTTTGGAAATCTCTGAAATGATGACGGGGAGAGGATCAGAAATTACAACTCACAGATCTAATTTATTCGCTTTTATATTATATAGCTCACAAAAGTGCCAGTCTTATTTTTCAGGTAGATCAGAAGTCCCTGCCAGAACTAGATTTTTTGAACTGAGATGACAATAAGATACCAGAAGGCAGCAGAGTTTTTCTACCTTAGCCTGCTTTTCTCATTTTTTTATTCCAGCTTATCATTTGCTGTACCAATTTCTTCTTTTTTAGAAGAGTCTTATCTATTTTTTCCAGGGCCAAACCAGCCTCAGAGTGAAGGCTGCTGTTAAAGGTGATGAACCCATACACATTGCTAATTTAGCCTTAGTTATAACACATTATTTATTAAGCCAAAGCTTGAATTTTGGAATGTGTTTTTAACTGGGAGTAATATTAGATTTTAGATGTTTCTGAGTACAATTGATAATTTGTTGATAAATAGCTAGAGCTTCATAAATATTCTTCATAACTCTCAAAGATAATTTAAAATGGGATCCTTTGGAGATATTAAAAAGCTGTGAGGCTGTTCCCAAAGGCTTGCTAGTTCACTTAATTTGGGAATTCAGCACTCAGTCTCCTTTAAGCCTGTGGTCCTGTCTGCATACTAAATGTCAACATCAAAAAGTGGAAAATGATCACATCAGAATAGAGAACTATCCTTTCATTGGGAGGCAAATTTAAGGATATTACAATGTAATCAATCATTCAGGTACCCACACATCTCCAAAAAGATAATCCAGAAGCTACAGTTTGCATGACTTACATATTTATGAGCATGTCTTATTATGTCTGGATGATCTCACTACTATGAGAGTTGTAATGGTTACCAGTTGGCTTCTGGGTATAGTTTAAGGTGCTACCAGTACTTGTTATCTTTAAAGTCCAATATGGTATAAGAGCTGTTTAGGGCCCCTTGCTCCTTTGCCCCTCCAATAAGATCAGGTTGTACCTTGAAAGTCCCTTTGCCAATAAAGTGTCATCTGGGTCCGTGTTATTTTCTGTTACATTTATTTTAATCTTTTTATGATAATTGGTAATACTGTGTTCCCCTCGAAAGTAAGACCTACTCTGAAAATAAGCCCTAGGTTGATTTTTGGGGGTGGGTCTAATATAAGCCCCCCCAAAAGCCCTAGTTTAGGCACATGCCTAAAAATCAAGCTAGGGTAGGGGTGAGGGGTGCAGCTGCCCCATGCGCCCCGCACCCACTTACCAGGCCTCATATGGATCAACATTTGCCTCTCACTGGCCCACTTCTTCTGCAGCATCACCCGGCCTGCATTTCACAGTCAGAGGCCTTTCTGGAAGGCCTCTGCAGCCGAGAACCGAGCTATGGGTTCAATCCGTAGAAATGCAGGCCGGACCTCCATTCTCAGCTGCAGAATGAAGCTGCTCCTTTGGCTGCAGAAGAAGTGGGCCAGGTAGGCAGGGCTATTGGTGCTGCCACTGCAAGGTGAGTGGAAAAGACATTCCCCCCCCCAAAAAATAAGATCTGGTGCCTCTTTGGGAGGCAAAAAAAAAAAAAGACCAGGTCTGATTTTCGAGGAAACACAGTATAAGCCACCCTATAAACTTAAGTAAACCAAATAAACAAATAAATGAGAGTTCTGACTCCTAATCACCAAGAATCAAACCATACCAGGTCAAATTTAATAGCCAACGGCAATAATCTCTACCCCCTTTTTAAATTTTGTTGTCCTTAGATTAGTAAGATCCAAACTGAGGCAAATATCAGGGTTGACAGAAATGATATTTTGAAAAAATAGGAAAAAAGAACATGAGAGAAATATCATACTGTTTGATACATGTATTTGTTTTACTTTTTGACATTAATTAGTAGTAATAATAATTAAAAAAACAAGAGGTTAAAAATAACACATTTTTATCATACCTGTTTTTGATCCCGTAATGCAGCTTCAGCTCTGTCTTTATGGTCATAGAGGTCCATAAGCTGATTTTTATCATTTAGATAGCATATTTGGAGCATCTGATACTCGCGTGCTAAGCAAAGGTTTTCATCCAGTACATCATCCAGGAAAATCTATGGAAAGTTATTCTAGTTTGCCATTACAAACAATTTTTAAAAGTTACTACATATATATTTATAAGTAAAGTCATATATTACATATATTAGGTATACACCAATTTTGTATTACAAACACAAATGTAATATATACTGCTTCATACTTCTAATCAATAATATGTAAAAACAACAACAATCTTGTAGGAAGGTATGAGTAACAGGATACAAAATAATTCTTCTACTGAAAAATGGCTGTGAAAAAAAACTATTTAAACTGGATATAAAGTCCCTCAGGAATGGAGTTTTGTACATATAGTTGGTGCTGGTATATTTTACAATACTTTTCCGGTCCTTGCTGATTTATGAAATATTTTCATAACATTAAGGCCCAAGTCATAAGGTAAAAAAGCACAACCCAGAGATATTAATTACATTGGTCATAATGTAAAACTAGGTGCAGGAATTTATAACTTAAACTTAATCAAGAAGATCAAAAGCCAACATTTAGACTCCAAAAGAAAATATTTTATTTTATTTCTTTTTATTTAAAGCATTTGTATAGCCAGGCATCTTAATACCAATTCTGGGCTTCTTACAGCCACTTAAAAATGCATACAATCATAAAAACAACAGTGTAAAACTGAAAAACAGAAAAAGATGCCACAACTGCACATTCTTGATGCAACCCACATTCTCATGTCATCCTGACCTATCCCAGAGACTTGGGGAAGAGTCAGGACTCTTTGGAATAATAAAAGACCCTTGAAGGACCCTCTTAGAAAGTGTAATCCTTCAGTTAGAGATATGTAAATTGTGATTGTGAAATTGTCTTGAATGTGTATTGTATGACGCTATGAAACATCAGGAAAATTGTATCTGTAATATTTCTGGTCCTTTGAATCAATTGTTTTTTATTATTGCTTAATAGATATAAAGTCACTTCACGGAATGTAAGCATTGTTCAATGACCTTTATATATATATATTGTGGGGCTGTTTTTTTGGTGGAGGTTTATGTTGTCCTAATGATTTATGCCTGCAAAAATATGACACTTCTTGTCCGATATAAAAAACTTTGACAATTATTAAGTGATAGTGGGGAAGTTGCTGAAGGAAAAAAAAAACCTAACCTAAGTACCTCCTTTCCTTTCTGCTATCAGTTTCACTCAGGCAAACCACTGTTTCAAAATTAGCCAACAGTGATGAGGGTGTTGTTCAATGTGTGAAGTACCAGGTCAATAGCTATTTACCTGTAGGTATAAGAAGTAGTTTTATACTTGATACAATGAACTCCAGCTCTTAGGAACAAGTATGTTCCTTTGAAATCAAGGTGGTTATGCTGAAGGAGTATGAGAAAAGACTTTTCACTGAATTCTTTTTTCAGCTGCCAATATATGATAACACTGATTGCAAGGGGGACATCATTTTCAGAATAATGAAAATGTTCTCGGAGGAGGGACCTAATCCCTGAGAGATGAAAGTATATTCTTTCATTTTGAGAATGGATGAGTTTAGACACGAAATGTACATACTTGCTTGGTGACTTGCTAATCTGCTACAAAACCATCAAGATAACTTTTACAGAAATACAACCTTTTCCAAATGCAAGCCCAGCTAAACAGGCAGAGCTTAGAAGTCTTAAATGTGTGGGTAATACCAGTGGAATCTGGGATAGGTGGGTGGAGAGAGGCAAAAGTAGGACAGAATGATGAAATATGGTGGCATTGTGACACAATTCCCACCTCTTTTCTGTGCACTGATGAAATGCCACTGTATAAGACAGTGATGTCAAGTAGAGGGGCTTAGACTGATTAGACACTGAGGAACTTTTAAGGACAAGTCAAGTCAAAGAAACCAAAATGGAACCAGGCTGCTGGTTTTTGATATTAGGCAAGTTCCAGAGCTGCTTTCAAACTGATTCTTGAAAGAAAGTAAACAGATGAGAAACTGTAGATATTTTATAAAATACAATAAGAGATAGGATCAGTGTTGATAGTGGGTTAATGGATAGTCAGATGAAGTCTGGCTGGAAATAAAAAGCCTATGAGAAAGGTTCATGTCAGCAATAACAGAAAAAGGACCTAATGCCCTATTTCAAAGAGGACCCAATATTAACACTAATATTTATATGCTTCCTTGCCAATGTTAGCATTCTCCATGCCAAGCTGAGAGATTTAGACTGCTTGGCTACAAATGAGAACACAAGTATAATGGGTATAACAGAAACATGGTGTAACAGAAAGAATAAGTAGAAAACAGTCATTCTTGATAAACTTTATAGGAAGGACAGGGAAGGGTATAGTGAGGAAGTGATGCTCTTTGTATCACATAGGATATAAAATCTAATGTACTAGAAAGTATTGGAACACTGGATTCCTCCACAGAATCACTATGGATGGCAATATCTAATATAAACTAGATTTAAGGATATGCTATTGCCCACCTGATCAAAATGCAGAAGGTGAAAGAAATCATGAAGGCGTGCAAAAGAGAAGCTATTGTAATAATGTAGGACTTCAGTTATTCTCACATAGGCTAGGTACGTTCAAGCATAGGCTATGACAAAGAAACAAAATCTCTAAATAGTCTAAATGAAGGTGTTTTAGAACACAAAGAAAACAGCTCTTAATTTAATCCTAAAGGTGACATTGATCTCATATAAGATGTAGGTGTTGTGGAATTAAGATTTTTTTATAATGCCATTTGGCATACATGCCAAAAGGAAAAAGAAATTTTGAAAATGAAAGGCTGACAAGGAAAAAAAAGAAGCAAAATAAAGGACCAAATCTGTTTACAATATTTATATTATAATTATTTATATTTACAATATAATTTGGAGAATGTTTAAAACTAAAGGACTCGAGCAATTTCTGTATAAGAGGAAGCTAGGAACATTTGGAACTTTTAGCTGGGGAAAAAAGACTAATGGGCCATCACAGTATATAAAACAATGCATGCCATGACCAAAACAGAGAAGCAAAAGTTTTGGTCCCTCTCAAATATCAGGAAAAAGGTCATACAATGAAATATTGGAAGATTTAAATCAACAGAGGAAACATTTCTTCATAAAGAACATAATTAATTGTGGCTTTAAAAATAAATTCAATAAATAAATAATGATGCTCTTGTGAGATAGGCATCCATATAAATATGACAGATAGATAGACATAAAATCAATGGAAGACAAGCCTATCAAGGGCTAATAGTCTTGGAAATGCCGTATTAACTTGAGGTTGAGGATAGCATGCTTTCAAAAACAGTGACAGCACCCCAAGGGCATATAGTAGATTACTGTGAGAAACAAAATACTAGATTAAGGTGAGCCTTGGACTGTTATTGTGTTCATGTTCTGGATTACTATTACCTAGATAAGGAAAGCTACATTTCAACGATACATGCAGCTGCTTTAAGAACAATATTGGTGGCTAATATCATGAATATTTTCTGAACTACCAATAAAAACATGCTTGGATTGATGACCCTTGAGTTTATAATGGATGTAATTGTGCTATTTTACGTAGGTGTGTGATTTATTATCATAAAATGAGTTACATGAAGGATGTTTTGTTACATGAAGATTATATAGGTAAAATTTGATTTGTTTCATTTAAAGATTAGAACATGCTGCTTTTGTGAAGAAAACTATGTTAAAATATGAAATATATATTTATGGTCCACCAAGTTAAATATTACTTGAATATTTGAATTATGATTAAGGCATACCATAATAAAATTGGTGAATAGCAATTCACCAAAATTGTACAGATAGGCTTTCAAGAATGTTATTTTCCAATTTTAACTAATATGGTGACAAGTGATACATTTTTTTACAGAAAACAATTCTGATGAAAAGCTTATTTGTCTAAGCTGTTTCCTAGAATACTAATTTATACAAAGGCAGCTGCTACTAGCCATGTTTCCCTGACTGCCTGAGGATGCCATAATCAGCTGTACATAGAATGACACTTCTGAAGCTGGGACCAAAAATCTGAAGAAAGATTTACAGGGGGAGGGCGACTTAGGCACCAAGATAACACTCAGAAGTCTTCTGCCATTTGAAGTCTTGCTTCAGCAAATGTTGCAGAGGAAAGTAGCAGATGTGACTTCCTAAAAATATTAACTAGACCCAGTGTCTTAACTTTAGGGGTCTTTGATCAGATGAGGTTTTGTGAGCCAAATAGCTATGGTGACCTCTTCTGCTGTCTTGATGACTACTTAACAAAAAAAAAATCTTATTCTCAGAAAGCATGCCTTAGAACTAGGAAACCATCTTTGTTGACTCTACTGCAAAAACAGCAAAAGTAGAGAAAAGAAGAGGGAAGGCAATGCAGATAATTTTATGGTCTTATTTAAACAACTCTGAACAATAGTAAACCAATAGCAGGTTGAAGGAGAAAACCTCTGAAATATCACTAATATTGTATAGCATTTCCACATTATACACATAAACATTCATCTTTTTATCTCTGTCTGGTTCTACATTCACAGTCCTTAAACATGAATTCAAAAAAAGGAAAAGAAAATGGATCCAGGAAACTACAGGTCTGTCAGCCTGACATCAATATCTGGAAAGATTCTGGAAAAGATAATCAAGCAACAAATCTGCGAACACATAGAGGCAAACAAAGTCATAACCAGAAGCCAACATGGGTTTGTCAAAAGCAAACCATGCAACAAATGTTGTTGTATTCTTTGACAAAGTGACTAAATTAGTGGACCAGTGAAATGCTATGGATATAATTTACCTGGACTTCAGTAAGGCATTTGATAAAGATGACCACAATCTTTTATTTGATAAGATAGAAAAATGTGGGTTAGATAGTATCACCATCAGATGGATTTGTAACTGGTTGACCAACCGCACTCAACATGTAGTCCTTAATAGAACTGCATCTACATGGAGAGAAGTATGCAGTGGGGTACCTCAAGGCTCTGTCTTAGGCCCAGTACTCTTCAATATCTTCCTTAATGATCTAGACAAGGGGATAGAAGGGGAACTCTTCAAATTTGCAGATGACACCAAGCTGGCAGGAACAGCCAATACTCCAGAAAATAGGCTCAAGATACAGAAGGAATTTGATAGACTTGAACATTGGGCCCTATCTAACAAAATGAAATTCATTGTAGAGAAAAGTAAGGTTTTACATTTAGGCAAGAAAAACCAAATGCATAATAACTGTGACAGGGATCTTGGAATCCTAGTGGACAGCCACTTAAATATGAGCCAGCAATGTGGTGCAGCTGCCAAGAAAAGTCAACACAGTCCTAGATTGCATTAATGGACAGAATCAAGATCACGTGAAGTGTTAATACCACTTTAATAATGCCTTGGTAAGACCACAGTTGTAATATTGCATTGAGTTTTGGTCGCCACGATATAAAAGGCATGTTGAAGCTCTAGAAAGAGTGCAGAGAAGAGAAGATGATTAGGAGACTGGAGGCTAATACATATGAAGAACAGTAGCAGGAATTGGTATGTCTAATTTAATGAAAAGAAGAATTAGGGGTGACCTGATAGCAGTGTTCCAATATCTAAGGAGCTGCTACAAAGAAGAGGGGGTCAACCTATTCTCCAAAGCACCTGATGGCAGGACAAGAAGCAATGGATGGAAACTAATCAAGGAGAGAACCAACCTAGAACTAAGGAGAATTTTCCTGACAGTTAGAACAATTAATCAGTGGAACGACTTGCCTCCAGAAGTTGTGGGTGCTCCAACACTGGAGGTCTTTAAGAAAAGATTGGAAAACCATTTGTCTGAAATGGTATAGGGTTTCCTGCTTGAGCAGAGAGTTGAACTAAAAGATCTCCAAGGTCTCTTCCAACTCTGTTATTCTGTTGTACATTCTGTTACACATTCTGAATCAAAATTTCTACTTTTCAATTCATACAATGCATTTGAGGAAACAAAATCCCATTTCCACTGAACCATCTTGATTAAAAGCTTCTAAAACTGTTTGATGGAAATATACAAGGCAAATATTTTATATCACAACAAACTACTGTCTTATGTACTTCTGCTATTATATCCACTATTTAAAGTCCCATGCTGATTAAATTCTGCATTCTCAAAGACAATTCTGTTTTCTGGACTCACTGAAACTACAAGGTGAAACAGTGGATGGCCAGCAAAGTTGCTCCTAGTAGGAGGTCGCTCCTTATGAAACGCTCTATTTCCAACATTATGGTGCCTGCATCTTAACAACATTACAATTAAATTAACAATCTATTTGTGCAAACCTCTGCACAGATAAAGAATAGTCACACAGAAGTAATAGAGCATAAACTTGGCTTAGTACTTTTTTAGAAAACAAAATAACTTCTCATCTACCCAACCTATTTCCTACTGGGAATGGGTACATTTGTCAATTTCTGTTTCACCCAGTTTTCCAATTTGCCTAATTCTTAATTTATACCACCCATTCCATTCCTACATTATTGTACAATGTATAACAAACCCTGTGTGTTAATTGATATATTTCCTAAGATACCATTTTCTGGGCATGCTTTGTTTTGTATGTATTTTGGACATAATCTGATCTTCTATAATGCTTTCAGATATGGATATCCATTGCTGTATATAGTCTTGTGCATGCTTTTTTGTCTGATGCATGCATTTTTATATGTTTGAAGAATTGCGTTCTTACATAATAAAAAAGCAAAGTTCAAAACAGGATTGTCTTCTCGTTTGTGTATTAATTTGGAAAGGGGCAATATGTTATGTTTGTATCAAAATCCAAATGAGTAAATTTCTCCCTTATTCCTACCATCCAGTGGTTATATATATTATTTTGGCTACTTCAAAACCTTTAGTACCTTTTCCTTGAACTTATGCATGTTTAAAATCAAATTTATTTTAGTACATTTTTAGATAGATGACTCTGTAGTCTAATAAATTGAGGACATTGTGCACATTCTGCCTTCCTTTCCTAATGGATTTTTGTGGTAAGAAAACAGATGGATGAAGCAGTGGGTAAACACAGGAGGGTTACAAATAGAAGGTGATCTAAAATTCTGTGAATAAGGCAGAACATTTGTAGAATCAAAACATGCCTAGAAATACCTACAGCAATCTTATTTGGCTGAATTATACTTGATAGCCCAAAGAAGATAATCTGTTTTTATTAATCTTTTTTTGAAAACACATCCACACTAGATTTTTTGTAAGTCCTACAAAGCCTAAGCTAATATTTTTTAATCATCAATTTTAAATTTACTTAATGATGTAAATATAATCTTTCTAATTTCATTTAGAAACTCAGGATTCTTGAAATCCTTAACATTTATACTTATTTATTTTTTTAAAAATACAAAATTATGAAATGTAAGGAAGATTCAGAAGATCAACTCATGAAGGATAGCTTTTCCATGATTAATTCTTAATCTTAATCAGAATAGAGTTGGAAGGGACCTTAGAGGTCTTCTAGTCCAGCTCCCTGCTCAAGCAGGAGTTCCTATATCATTTCACACAAGTAATTGTCCAGTCTATTCTTAAAAACCTCAAGTGATGAAGCACCCACAACGTCTGAAGACAAGCTGTTCCACTGGTTAAATTGTCCTCACTGTTAGGAAGTTTCCCTTAATTCCAGGTTGCTTCTCTCCTTGATTAGTTTCCATTCATTGTTTCTTGTCTTGCCTTCTGGTGCTTTGGAAAATAAATTGACCCTCTCCTCCTTGTGGCAGCCTCTCAAATACTGGAATACTGCTATCATGTCCCCCCTAGTCCTTCTTTTCTCTAGACTGGCCATTCCCAAATCCTGCAACCTTTCTTCACATGTTTTGGTCTCCAGGCCTTTAATCCTCTTAGTTGCTCTTCTTTGCACTTTTTTCAAAATCTCAACATCTTTTTTGTAATATGGTGAACAAAACTGGATGCAGTATTCCAGATGCGGCCTTACTAAATAAAGCGGTACTAATACTTCACGTGATTTTGATTCTATGCCTCTGTTTATACAACCAAGGATTAAATTAGCTTTTTTGGCTGCTGCTGCACACTGTTGACTCATGTTTAAGTGATCATCCACTAGGATGCCAAGGTCCCTCTCACAGTTACTGTTTTTGAGCCAGGTTTCACTTAATCTGTACTTGTACCTTTGATTTTTCCTGCCCAGGTGTAAAACCTTGCTTTTTAATGAATTCATTAATTCACCTGTTGCAAAAATAAATAAATAAGAAACTTTACCCCTCCTCAATTCCCAAAATTATACTGGCACGTTTTCCACCTACTTTGGCAGAATGTAGAACTGCAGTTCTACGAGAGGCATGGCCAGTTCATATGCTACAGGCTTTTATGAAAATGAATTCTTGGAAGCATGTGCATATCAGTTTGAAAAGTGTTTTTCTTCTAGGAAGAAATACAGTTGCCATATCAGCAGAATCTGATAAAATATTTTAAAATCAGAAACATCCAGTGCCAGAAGTGCGGCAAAATGTGACATGAAGGTCTTTCACAGGAGAATTTTCCAATACTGCTGCAATTGCACTGAGGTGCTAGAATTTACAAAGAACATTTTCTCTAAAAGTGGATACTTCTGAAAATTACATTTATCAACTGCAAATATTTCCAAATTCTGGAAAAACTGAAACTTTAGTTCTTCTATTATTATCAAGTGTGAAAAATTTCAAACATTCAGTTTACCTAAACTTTTCAAATTTATTTTTAGAATCCAAACAACAGCTACCCTTAATTAAGGTAATTGGGACCAGCAACTTTATTACTAAATGACATGGTCATAAAGCATGATGTCAAGCAATCTCACAGATTTGTGACAGTAGTTGCAATATTTCTATTTACCGTTGTTAGGCAAATCTCGCATGGTAAAAGTGATCTGTGTTCATATAACAACCTGACTTGCAACCTCCTGCCCACTTTGCTTGTCAGAAACCAGCAGTGAAGGTCATAAATGGTAATCACATGATTGCAGGATGCTGGGACTGTGATAATTGTGAACCAGTTGCCAAGGTCCCAAATTATAATCACATGACTATGGGGACACTGCATCACTGCAACTACAAAGAATGGTTTTTAGTCCCCTCATTACTCTGAGTGATCACTGAATGGGTGGATGCTGAACAAGGCTACCTGCAATCCCAAAACATATATATTTATATATGGATTTGTATGCTACCTTCTCCAAGGATTCCCAATGACCCTATTTAAAAGTAAATCAGAGCACAAACATCACATAGTCAGATCAATCTTAATGCCAAAATTGTCTGGAATTCTACCCATTCAGAAAGGAATAGAACCACAGAAGAATAATGACAGTACTCCAATTCCAGCCTTGCAGATGGCCCAATGAACACCATGATTAATGATACAAATGCTGCTAAGAAATCAAGTAAGTATAGAAGGGGTGTACTCCCTCAATTTAAGTTCTACTATAAGTCATCCACAAGAGTGAGCAACAAGATTTTCATTCCATATCTGCATATGAGCCCTGAATGAAGGAATGTGGACAACTTGCTTCTCTATCCATTGCTCCACCATCTTTTTAACAATTTTATCTAAAAAGAGAAGTTTGATGATGGGCTGGTAACTGCCTATAGTGGTTGGATAGGAATAGCCTTTTGGGGTGGGGAGCATAGCCATTGCCTCTTTTTAGGCTAGCGTTGTCATCCCATCTATTTAAGTATGCCAAAGCAGAAAATGTTTACTTTTGAAGTTGCATTGGCATAGTTATTGCTGCAAAACTTTTATGAGCTGCTGCAACTTCCATTTCTTGCTGCTGAATTGAAGGTCTCTCCATACATCCTGGACTTGGTAGAAAACTATACTGGCATAAAATTTGGTGCAAACCCTTTTTATGCTTTTATTGCCTTTGATTCAAGTCAGTTTAGTCACCTGAGTTCCTTCCAAAGTAATGGAAAAGCCTATAACAGATTTTATATCCCTTGAAGCAGCCTTCGGACAATGTCAGAAACACGAGGATGAGGTGACGGCAGTGTCATGGCATGCAGAGGAAAAAGGATGTTGCCAAGATACATTTGTATTGCAGTTATTTATTTGAATTCAGAGATTGCTCAACTTGAAACAATGTTGTGCAGTTTACATAGTAAAATAAAAGACAGTTAAAACAGAAAGAAAAATAATCGGAAATCCTGAAATACCCAGAAGAAAAACACAATGCCAAAAATGCCCACTGAGGGGGTATGAGGAATCACCAACCCACCATCCCAAGAAAAACTGACAAAGGACAACTATCTCATCCTAAGCCTGGGCGTGAACTCAAGCTTGCAGTAACTTTTGGAACATCATCAGGTTGGGAGCTGTATGGATCTCCAGGAGTATGTTACTCAGAGGTAAGATACCAACGGTGAAATCAGTGTTGATTCGTGTAAAATATTAAACCTATATCTGCTTTTATGTAAGCAAGTCCCACTGAATCTGATGAGAACTGGATTTAACATATATAGGGGTTTTCCTGGTGGTATTTAGTTTCTT